>MBFL02000399.1:0-31371 GCA_001696595.2 Aspergillus hancockii | reverse complement strand
AGGGGGATAGGGTTGTGTTGGCTAGTTTGTTTGATGGGGAGAGTGTGCCCGGGGCCTATGGGTTTGGGGAGTGGGCGCAGGTTGTGCAGGCGCTTGATGGGTAGATATAGGGATATGTATGTGTAGGATAGACTTTACTTCTTGTGGTGGAGCTTGGACGTGGGATTGGCAGTCCGCATTACTATGTATTCCATGCCATGATTAAATGCAACCCTAGTAGAAAAATAATGTACGAAAACTATTTTCGGAATAGAAGATATGCCTCACCCTGACCAGTTCGAACACGACGATTCTGTACACGACACGCGAAGGCCGGAACGCCAAAGCAATCGATGGTTTATTGCGTCTTGATCAGCCACCCGACAGCACCCATGGTGCCCGCGGCGACCATCACGGTCAGGATCCAAGCTCCGGCGCGGTCCGCGGTCTCAATCGGCTTGGACTTCGTCGGGTCCTTGTCGCTGCTGTCTGTGTTGTTGATGTGATGTTCCGCCGCGTCGGGGTTCGTATCGATGGTCTGCGGCGACTTGCTCTCCAAGAGCATGAGGTTCGAGGTGATGCCGCCCAGTGCGGCCATCTGCACTTCCAACCCTTTCATTCCGTCCCAGGTCGGCTTTCCCCACGTTTCGCCGCAAAGGTTCTCCGATTCACCGGAGCATTGCTTGGCGATCGCTTCGGCGGAGCCCTGCAGTTTAGGGGTGATCAGCGCCGCGGTGGAGGGGACCAGGATGGCCGTGTGGGCCAGCCACATCGCGGTATAGCCCTTGAAGCCCAGCTGGTTACGATCGCAGCTCATAATCGGCTCGCAGGCCACCTCGGAGAGGACATTGCCGCCGTAGCCGGACGGGAAGAACGTTTTGAGCAGGGTGTCCAACAGTCCGTTGACGCGCTTCTCCCACTTTGCGTCACCGTTGGTCTAGATCGTCGATCAGCATGGAACTCGGGAGGATGAAGAGGATGCGGTGACCCACGTAGTTGTACATGAACGCAGCACCGGACAGGAAGGTGCCGTAGTTGTAGGTCCATTGGTTGTTACCGGAGTCTTTGCAGTTGTTCTCATTCGACGTCGAGTCGGCAACATACCACCGATCCGGACGGACGAGAGGCGAGCTGGCCGACCAGTCCCAGATTTTCTCCGCCCACTCGGCGTAGGTGTCGTTCTTCGTGAAGCGGGCGAGACGAGCGGACAGCTCGAAGAGACCTCCGTTCGAGATGGAGTTCTTCATCGTGTAACCCGCCTGGTACGGCCAGATCTGCCAGCGGAGACCACCGCCGCATGCCGTCGTATCCCACCGGCCGACCTGCATGTTGAACACCGCACGAGCCAGTGAGGTCCATGAGGGCTTGCCCGAAACTTCCGGGAACCCAGTCTCCGACGCGGTGATACTCGCCAGACCCCAGAACATTTGGTCGTCATTCCCCTGGTCATGGTTAGGAACGGCAGGGGCCACCCATGGTACGCGGCAAACTTACCAGCCATTGACTGTAATTCGAGGAGAAGTAATCGTAGTTCTCGCCCGCCTGGAACATGAGGTCATGTGACACAACCTTGTTGTATTGGTCGACGCCGGACGTGGCCCAGTACTGGATCATGGTCATGAACATGGCGCCAGCGATATACCAGGTGTCGGTCAGCTTGCCCGGGATGCCTTCCGTTTGGTTTTGCTGATAGAATGTCATCATGGGATCGATGATGTCCTTCCCCGCGTTGGCCAACGAATCTGGAAATCAAGCCCTAAGAACTCGTACTCTTTCACCCGGGATAGCCGAATTAGGAAAGAAGGCACATACCCTTACTATTCACCTCGACGGTGAGTGCCGACAGGGCCGCCTGTCCCTGGAGCAGGAGCAGGGCGGCCCCGCAGAGCTGTCGCCAGCTTAGAGCGCGCATCTGGGGGGAGCTGTGATCTGGTTGTGGCTTAAATCTTTACTTATTGCGTTTAAGTTGCCCTAATCGGTGCCAGCTATGGAAAGGGCTGGACGGACGGGCAGCGGTTCCCAAGGGCGGAGGGAGAAGCATTATTATGTCGTGGAATTTTAAAGGGGGTTTTGGAGTGAAACGCCAAGGGCCTGCCAATGCGCCATCTTTTCTCCGCCAAGATGTCCTCGCCACAGTCTGGTAAGCCAATAGGAGGGCGCCGCTGGTGCTTCTTTTAGCGCGCGCTGAGGCTTTTTTGGGGGTTGTCCACTTTTATCTCGGCTGCCTATTCGAGAATAGGGGGAGAGGGGGGGTTTTGGTTCCTGTCATTCAAGGGATCTTCCCTGGTCAATGGGTGAGATTGATCGTCTGCAGAGGGTCCTATCACTCCATTCCTTCTTTCCCCAGACTCTGCGCAGTCCCTACAATTACGATCTACGGTACACGACGCGACAAGACTTGTGTTTCTGGTTGAATGTCTGGGCATGATTCACTGTTCCTTGGGGGAAAACATGAAAGGAACGGACGGGGCGCAGTCCGGAAATTGGCACATTAAGGGATGAAAGGCACGCAAAAATGAATTTGATCCAGAACTGATCGAGATCACGCTATATCGACTCGGCTATAAATAGCTCTGAAATCCGCAGTTCAAGACGGGACAAAGGATCGTATTCGTCTACCAAAGGGAAAAATGGGGTTCCTGTCTTGCATTGTTCGCCCTCTTTCTTTTTCCTTGACGGAAAGTCAACTAAGCCAACAGAGATTTTCCACTCATCCAGGCGCAGAAAGAAAAAAAAGAGGGAAAAACAAAACGAGGAAACGGACCGTCAATGATGGATTTTTATCTCCACCAGAGGGAATAACATGGCACGTGCACCAGCGCTTTTCCCCTTTTAGCTCCCGTGACTTCCGCCCGCCGTGATCCTTTTTAACCCCGAGTTCTATCCGATGTCGACAACAAACGAACAGACGGTCGAACCAGAACACGAGAAGGGGAGGGAAAAGAAACCATCTACAACCGAGCCAATGGCCCATCGCTTCGCACCACACCCAGCGAAGCGGGAGAAATATCCGCAATGCTCTTACACCCTGTCAGCTGCATGCAGCGTTTGAACTCCGTATACAGAACATCGAGTACTTTGATCGTGCCCGCCTCTCCGTCATACTATTGAGAGAACGATGTCAGCAAAACAGTCTTGAGAGAAAGAAAGGAAAAAAAAATAAAATTAACGACTCCTATCGCACGACCTACGGCAAGACCCCAGATCATCGGTCGTCCAATCCAGCAGCATTCCGCCCCCAGGGCCAGCGCCTTGAAAATATCTGTCCCGTTTCGAATGCCTCCGTCGATGTGGACTCGGATCCTGCCCTTCGCCGCTTTAGCACACTCCGGCAGAGCATCAATCGTAGCCGGGGTACCATCAAGCTGTCTCCCGCCATGGTTACTAACGATGACTCCGTGGCAGCCATACTGGATTGCCAGCTCCACATCCTCCGCCGTTAAGATACCTTTAATCCAAATCTGCATCTTCGTCACGCTTCGGAGCCAAGGGATCTCTCGCGCCCACGAGTGCGAGCTTGAATTCAACCCCGTAAACCCATCGTCGTGGCGCTCTGCACGAATCATCTCCGACGTCTTCTCCAACATGGGGAAGTGAAGGCCCTCGGGCGTTCGGAAATCATTCCGATGCTCGCTGTACCGCACGCCAAGAATCGGGCTGTCCGCCGTTAAGAAAATCGCAACACAGCCCGCGCCCTCGGCACGCCGGATGATCCGCTCCTGCTTGGCCCGATCCTGCATCGTATAGATTTGCATCGTATGTTCGATGGGTCCAACGTCCAGCCCCGCTGCCCGAATCTCCTCCACGGAGTAGTTGGCGAACGAGGAAACGGCCATGTGAATTTGTCGCTTGGCACAGGCTCGGCTGGTCGCTAGTTCACCGTCCGGATGTGCCATGGCCTGAATCCCTGCCGGGGCCACGCATAGTGGAAAGGCGATCTGTTGTCCGAAGATCGTGGTGCTGGTATCTATGTTCGAGACATCGACTAGCACCCGTGGTCGTAGGCGGTACTTGCTGTAGGCTGTTGTGTTCTCGGTGACGGTGACTTGGTCTGTCGAGCCGGAGTTGTAGAAATCTAGATCATCGGGTAATCAGTATTTGTCGCTTGGTGCGCACAGTAGGAGTTTCTGCGTCCCCCCGCACCTCTAGTTGATGCGCTTAACTTTTGCCCCGCGGCGGATTTGATGTCCTCGATGCAGAGCATCATCTCTCTGGGCGACTGGTCTACCATTATGTCTCGGGGCTAGATCACCGTAATCAGAGACTATTCTGAGAGTAAGGGTCCTTGTACAGTGTCTCTTCCCTGAATAATAACTTGTTTTGTTGCGGTGTAGACTACTCTTCTTCCTATCTGATCACGTGATCGAGGAGCTGCATGTTTTTATGCTGTCCCAAAGATCGGCTCTCTTGTCAAATAAGAGCCGGTTATCCTGACCGAGTATCGGACCTCGGATCCTACCATGCACCTAGCTGGAGTTAGTGGACAAGTGTGTCGTTCTCAATGGTTGGTCATATGGATATGGAGGGCCAGGATCAAACCACAAAGGATGATCAGATTAACTAATTATGGAGAGGTTTGGCAAAACCAGACTTAAGTTGGGCATAATTTACACGCGAACGGGTAAGGCAACAGTTGTATCTCACGTGGATTGCAGACGCTAACAAGCCTTTGGATCCTTATCCAGGCTACTTTCCACAGCTCTATACCCTTCTTACGTTAGCTCTTGACAAGCATCCGAGCTACTAAACCCCCTCTCAAGTGATAAGTATCTTGGCCATCACCTCGTTTCTGAGTCGCCATATTGCGGCTAGCACATCTGCTACTAACGTTGGATCACCCCCATTCAGTCTGTGTTGTCGGTAGGTGTTGGCCATTAGTGTCAACCGTCTCCTGATGAAACGACGATTCCAGTTAATAACGCGAATATCCCACTGTGGCATGTATTCGGCCCACATGGGTGGCATCTGCCATTGCTTTCTGGCCGGAAATGATCTGCCGTAGAGGATATCAAACTGCAGCAACGCAGCATGGACACCACCGATCGCTACTTGTCTCTCGCGTTGAACCGCCCTCATGTAGTTGAAGACCACGATCATGTCCTGAACGGGGGAGAAAGCTTATTTAGCAGTACCTTGGCCAGGGCGGGACATCCAGTAGTCAAACTGATCCTGGCTCGTAAGCCTTGCCTCCCTCGTGTACACTTGGCCCTTCAGAATCGATGTTGGTGGACATCGGCCTTTTACTATTCAGTTGATATAAAATGTGACATACTACACTACTCACAATAAGGGTTGTTTCGAGGTTCGTCATCACATCGGGATTCACGGTTGAGCGCCAAGGCGTTCCCGACATCTTCGATCGTTGATCCGGGAGGGGCGTTCAGTACAATATTTGCAGGCACCCATTGTCGATACGGATGCGCAAAGTATCGTACAAATCATTCCAATCCCAGGCTGGTCGTCTGCTTGTGAAAAATAGTTCCCTGGTCATCTTCGAGTGTGAGGACCACTAAAGATGGATATTGTCGTCAACGCCTGGTTTTTTTGGGGTAGTATTAGAAACAGACGCAGATCCTGTGTTGTATGAATGCCACGGATGACTCTTACTTTGCACGAAATTCATGAAATGGTTTGGAAACACAGGTTGTTTAATCGGATGTTCAGCATCCACACTTTCCCAGTGCACTCCTTGAATGCCATTGGCTGTAATACCAGTGTCTTCAAAATCTCTTTGTTCTACAAGAGCATAACGATCACTTCTTCCTATTACCGTAGTTAGTTGTACTCTGTGTCGCTTAGACGAAGCGCTTTAAGCGCTTTAGTTAAACGAAAGGATAGGCAAAGAGGGTGAAGGCCTAGTCTAATTAAGTGAATGGCAGTTAACATAATAAGTGAAGGGTCGGCAAAGCAGGACTAGTGAACGATATGTAAAGAGAGAATTGTGAAGGCTATAGGAGGAACATTTGAGGGATGTTTAGAGGATGTGTGAAGACGAAAAGAAAACCCATAGTAGTCCGCCCATGCTCTACTCTTTCACTGTCAAGCGCTTGGCCCTGATTGCTATTTGGGTAACGGGTGTGACAGAGGAAAGCGTTTGTTGCCCCGTTTTGGTTTTATGGGGGATCTTGATATATGAGATATGATGCCTCGTTGCCAGATGAAGGCCTATTAAGAGCCGTATGTTGCCATAGCGCTTCTGCAATGCCAGCTCAGTGTCTTGTAGGCTGTGATTGAAGATGAGGCTACCTGTGTACGGTCCACTAGGGCATGATAAGAAATCTCGTTCAAAAGCACAGCATAAACATTGATCTTGGGGGTTTCTCTCTCAGGTAGTCTCCACTTCAGTGAAGGCAAGGGCTTGGCCTGATAACTCACTAACCCAGTGAGCCACGCCGTTGTCCCAGTCTTTTATGGCAACAGCTACCATTCGCTTCTCCTTCTGGGCTGTACAGGTGCCTCCTGGGTGGCTGAGCTCCAACCGCCTTGAATGTCTCGCGTAACTTGTCAAAATATGCCAGAAGTCTACTATCCTTGTTTAATTTCAATCCCCAAGGTTGGGCCAGTCAAGACGATTCAACTTGAATCTGAGGGCAAATATACCTCCACGCCCGACTACTGTCATCACCTTCTCCAAAATCTCTTCTCGCCGCAATTCATAGTCCTCGCCATACGGACCCTTTGTCAATAGCACTGGATTCTGAAACAATGCAAATCCTCAGACTTTCTTGTTCTGATCTTCAGCCCACAAACGTCGCAGCCAAGAATGCCTTCTGGCAATGGAAGCTTCAATATCTCGAATTGTCTCGGCTTCCATCTCTTCCTTATCTCGCTGATACAATTCACCAACTGCGTTCTGGAGTACCCTCTCCTCATATTCTTCATGTAGCGGTCTACGGAGCCTTTCAAGCCGTTCTTCGACTTGCAGTCGATATTCTCTCAAGACGAATGAAAGTGTTGATTCGGCTATGGTGCGTGCCCTATATCCCTGATTAGAAATACTTAGCCAGTAACGGTTCTCGAAAAGTTGTATTTCATTCTCGGTCAATTGGTCGGGCGATTCCACCGCTCTCTTCATTGGTCCTTTTTGCTGAGGGCTGAAGATACGGCGATGTTCGCTTCCTGTATTTCCGGGTCGGGGATGTCCAAGAGGCGTAGGGGGGGTTTTTTTTTTTGCCCACTGACGGACAACGGGTTGGGGAGTGCTCTAGACTCCAGGTCAGGCAAGGACGCAATGAGCTCATTGGCATCATCGAGCTTCCGAAGCACCTTGAAGGACACCCTTGCTAGGTTCTCCATGCTGTGAAAAGCTTGATGTCGAGGGTCGATGTTTTGTACTGGAATGAGGATTCATGCCACGATTAGGCTGCATTACTTTACATAAAGCTTGTGGCTCATGTGATAGAATAAGTCATCAGGCCTTTGTATTGTCTATTTTGATTGTCTGTTTCCATATCAATCTAGATCGATCTAAAGGATGTTACGAACATCTTTTCTTTCATTACATCTATCGATCATGAAGCAGATTCGCAGCCTCGTTCCCTCGCTAAGTATCTATCCTTGGAAAGGGACGAATAGTCCACCGAATTGCCTCTGAAATCCCTTTCCTCCAGCGTCATATCAAAGAAAGTGCTTTCAACCGTATCAGTTTATCTTTACATGAGAGAAGCTCTTCGGAACATCCCCTCATCCTCACTTTTCCTGCCTAGACTTAATCCTATACCGATCCCACCAAGCCCCCATAGCAGTCATCACCCCCATTCACCCACTCCAAAGATGCAACATTCGTCTATCCCTTACCATTCCGATAAAACACAAAAGCAGCCAATAATCGCCCAGGAACCGAAGCAATCATCATCGGGGTATTGCCCTGGTACGAAGCAACGGCGTGGAACGTCCCCAGAGCCAGGGACGTTAGACTATGACGCGTGAGCATCGATCTATCATCCTACATTACAACTGGAACGGAGGCGTACCTAATGGCTTGGATCACTCCATTGTTGGTACCCTGCAAGGGGGACTTGGAGATTGGCAGCAGCGGAAGGCCAGAAAAGGGTGTAGACTCCGTTGGAGAGGGGAAGAGTCACTTGGAGGCGAAGATGTATTGAGATAGGGTGAAGGGCTTGGAGTGCGGGATATTGAGCTTTGATGGAATTTCTTTTTCTTTATTTCTACTGTGGTTTGTATGTGGGCTGGATCTTCTTCGAGTCGTGTTTTGAGGTGGGTGAAGGAGGTTAGAATTTGGGCGGAATTAGGTTCCGGGTGTACCCGTGATCCGGACGGGTACGTGAACCAAAAATAGAAGAGTGATAAGCAAACTGACATCAGATCTTGAACGGATGTTCTGCGGGTATGGGTTGGGAGGAGACCATTCTAACTCGGGCCGTAGCAATAGAATAGCAAAATCCTGTAGCCAGCAGAGAATGATGGAGACGTAATAAGACCACAGCAAAGTTGTATCAGATTCCATATATCCCTTCAAAGTGATAGACCCAAACTTAGTCTGGGGTACAAACGATCAAGGGTCAATATGGTCAGTGCTCATGGCTCAATTGATCTCGTGTCGAGTGCTATTGAACTAATATGAGATAGCTACAAAGGGTGATAGGATGATAAAATGCAGTGGGAAAAAATAGAAACAATTGTAGATGAAGGTAGCACAGGCAAAGAAGGGGTATACTACGATGTGAATGTATGAAAGGCGTAGTTTGGTTGAATAACATTACCAATTTAGATGAGCGTACAGTATATCTGCTCGCTGGGTGTAATAGACAATCAATGAAGCTACTAAAATCAAACGAGCCTTAATTGTAGTAAATTAGTAGATTCGCCTTGGTAGGAAATAGTAAGGATCCATGCTATGTCATTAGGAGAAAGCTGCGCCACGAGAAAGAAGAATAGATTTTAGGTCCGACTAACATCCAAATGAGGCGGGGGAGTCAGTCTGGCTGCACGTCCGCTGTATTTGCTGTCAACTAACTCTGGGCACTATAGCTTGGGAGTTCCGCGATGTACCTGTATGGCCCACAGTAGAAGATCGGACCGTGACAGTACTTTTGACAAGATTGCCTGTGCGTTGTGGGTCGGCCAGCGAGGGACCTACATTGAGTATGTCTCATATCTCTATCACGCTTAAGGTGTATCGAGCCTGTGTAGTTGGTCAATGCCAGGTAGTAATAATTAGGGTGCTCCCGGCAGGTACATACGTACTGCCATTAAGAGACAATTTCGGTAACGTTTGACCCAGCAATCATGTCATACAGCTCGGTGCAGCTACAGCAGCAGCAGGTAGGCAAGGTTGCAGCTAGATCGCCGTCAGCCAGCCTCTTCATGCAATGCCACACGCTGATCAGAGGGGAATGCTATGAGGGGTTTTGAATTATCATATGCTAGTGGGAACTAATCAAACTGAGTTGCCGCGTTGACAGCACCGAAATCCAGCTCCAGGCTTCATTTGTTACTCTCGCTTCTCGAGAGCAATCTATCTTGCATTGGTTTCCTGTATGTTGAGATACGTCATCGGCGGGGAGAGCTTACGAGACCCGATCAATCTTTAATGGTCTTTGCCACATATCCGGCAGCTAATCATGGTCCTTGTCAACCAATTTTCGATCGATGTAACAGCGCTAAAGTAGCGGTCCACAGCGCCGGTGACACCAGGGGCTGTATTGTCCGCTGTAATTGGGGTAGTATTGCATAGAGGCAATGACTTCATGCACGATTTAATCGGCGAGATCGGCATGTAGAGTGACCAGCTCCTCTACAGATTCAATCAGGCTCGTTAGTTCTCTCTGTAAACATTACATCAGCCTATTCAATAGCTATTCTCTGTTGAAGACCCTCATAGCTTCAGCAAGCTTTGCTCTGGATAGAGACCACTATCCTGTAAGTATTAACCGTCCAGGTGTTGAGTCTTTTCCCTTATCCTGCATAATAGTTTGATGTTTTGCCATTTGATCCGCTCTCGCATATAATCTGCAGAAAGCCCATAAGTTGCCGGGGTCTATCGTAACTAGTATGCAACTTCTTCTAGCGTCTCGCCTCTCTTTCCTGTAGACCTATGGTGTCACCCAAGCGGCTGCAAGTCGACTTGGGCTGAATGAAAATGTACGTAAGCACGAGATGTAACAGTTCAATGCGTCTCTCAGCCGTCTCTATATGACATACCCTAGAATATCCATGATCGAACTTGAACAAGGAAGGCTAGCAAAAACGACAGGTGCATAGTTAGTAAAGCATAGAGGAAGGCAAGTCCTCTCCAAATCATAGAGCTCGATGCACATGCTGCACATTCTTAGACGTGAGAGTGGCAACGAAGTGGTCGAGTTGGTTGCATAATTGTTGAGAAGGCCTATCATGGTCTTTGGTTCCGAGTGACGATGAAATTGATATAAAACCCGGGCATGTTTCCTTGAGCACGCTGTCAGTGAAAATGTGTACGCCGGCGCAGCCATGTCCCGCCGATCCATCTACATGTATGGTGAAGTCTTGGACAAAAGTCCCACTGGTCAGGTTGGTTGTGGACTCGGACAGGATTTGTCCACTGGATATAGCTCGCTCGTGGCACCAACTCAGGGCATTACCAAGGATGGCCCCATTGGGTGGGACATCAAGCTGGACATCATCTGCCAGCTAACCCCAGGGACGGAGGCACCTGCGGAGGTGAACTTTTTCTTCCCTCACTACCACGCGCTCTGCATGGCGGAGAATGCAGCTCATACCTTGCACAACATCCAGACTTTGCGAGGTGCCCCTGCCCGTGATGCACGCCTGTGGTCGCGTTATCTTGATGAGTCAATAACTCTGTTCGGCGATAAGACGGAGGTGGTGTTTTCCAGCCATCACTGACCGACATGGAACGATTATGACGAAAACCCGGAAGATGAGAAATTGGTGGTCACCTTTTTGGCGGAGCAGCGCGACTATTACGCCTATCTTCACAACGAGTCGCTGCGGCAACTCAATAATGGCAAGACTCCCGGGGAAATCGCGGAGGACATCCAGATGCCTCCAACGTTGAGTACACGGAGCAACCTCCGCGGCTACTATGGATCGATCAACCACAATATCAAGGCTATCTATGACAAATACATGGGTTGGTTCGATGGCAACCCGGCCAATCTTTGGACTCTCGCCCCCGCTGACGAAGCCACTGAATTCGTCGAATGCATGGGTGGAAGCGATGCCGTGATCAACAAGGCCCAAGAATATGTCAAGAACAAGAATTACCGATTTGCCGCCACTCTCTTGAACAAAGTGATCTTTGCAGATGCAACCAATCAGTCTGCGAAGGAAGCACTAGCATCGGTCTACACTACACTGGGGCAGGGTGCGGAGAATGGGACGTGGCGTAGTATCTATCTAACCGGTGCCTTCGAGTTGCAAAATGGCCCTCAAAAGGTAATCAACGCAATGACGGCTGAATCGTTGCTGGCTCTTAATTTCGATGAGTTGTTCGACACCATGGCTATCCTTATAGAAGTACCGAAAGCCTATCATCAACCGAAAATTACCATTGAGTTTTTCGTGGATGACATGAATGCACCGCCTAACGCGGCCGCCGGCTGGCATTTGAGATTGAGCAACGGTGCCCTGACCGGACATAGCATTTACTACGAGTCACTTCCGACTGAGCGACCCACTGAGGGTCCTCTGAAAGTTTGGCTTTCGCATAAAGAACTTGTGTCGGTCATTGGACTTGCAGTTTCGGGCAAACCGAGCAGCATCGAACCATTCAAGACGTCTGGCAGCGTGGAGAGCTGGAAGACCATCACGTCCTTGATCAAGTTGCCAAACCATGCGTTCAACATTGTGACGCCTTGGGCGGAGTTGTCATAAATCGCGGCCACCTACTCGCTTGTGTGCATCAGTAGGCCTAGTGCTGAACACCTCCATGATCATATCGGTTGTTTTCAGGGAGTAATATCCAGTATTTCAAGTCTCGAACTCAGTAAAAAACTCCCGTACCTTAAATCTTAGTTCATGGCGTTGCTTTCGAACCCGGTAATGAAGTAATATTAACACAAAGCCTCCAGTCGACAATACTACACACAACCCCAGTAGAGAGCATCGAACACGGAAACCTATGTACGACATTGTATTTCTTCTATCCCAACAAGAAACATCATACATCATAAAGAACCACCAACCCATTTACTTCTTCTCCTCACCCTCCAGCTCCTCAAATCTCCTCAAATCCATGTCCTTCTCCAACAAGGGGATCACATAAGGATCGAAGGTCTTCCAGTAGGGGTTTTCGAGGTGATACTTCTGAGAACCCTCGTTGAGATAACGCTCAACGATACAGAAATCCTGCTTATCGTGGACGGACTGCATGACGAACCAAGACAGGGTCTCCTTGTCCTTCGAATACACGGCCGAGGCTTCGAGGAGCTTCGCGTGAAGCTTGGAGATGGACTCCTCGTCGGGCTTAGCGCGCATGTCTATTTCATTTACCATTAGGTTAGCTCTGGGGCCTCGGGGTTTACTGGAATTAATCATTGGATGAGAGTGAGTGGCACGTACGGACAACGATTGTATAGACCATTTTGGGCGATATGTACGCTGGGTAAATAGTGAAACGTGGAGGTGTTGGAGGGGTAATGGAGCTTGGTTGGGAGTTCTTATATGGGACTGTGGGGCGGTGGTGTTGCTTTTACCTTTTGGGGCTTTTTCGGTGAATAGCTGGGCTGGTTGATGGTGGGGTGATTTTTGGGGATTGAGTTGGGAGCGTTCAATTATGATATCATCGTTTTGGGACTCGTTTCTGGGGGTTGGATTTGTGGTTCTTTATTTACTGCTGTCATTTTGTCAATTGAGGCTCGAGGAATTGCGAGAGACTGGATTAGGGCTGCAATAATTGCCAAAGGGGGTCTTCGACGATGACGATGAGGTTGAGCTTATCTTATCGACCGAGATCCTCTTGGGGCCTCAGGTGTCGACGTTGAGCTGGTATCTGACACCGTCGCACAAGGTTCCGGTTTCCCCCGGTGCGGGAATTTTTCGTGCCGTCTCCCTTGACAAGGGCTGTGCCCTGGTGGCCTCAGGCAACTTTCCGTAGAGCAATAACAGTCACTACCGGGTCTCTGAAGTCATCTGCCAGTTTGTTCGCGCACGTCGAATTTCGCTACGGAGAAATCAAGTAGCATAGGGACCCACATTAGGATTGGTCTTGTTTCATGCCGATCCGGGTGGGACTCGTATCAGCTTGCCGGTCCCGAATTATTTGTTGGGATGGATCTCCCAAGTTTTTATATACTAATTTCATCGTCGTCTCAAATTCGCAGTTCCTCAAATGATATATTACCTTCAGGGTCGGTGCACTTCAGCCGCATGATTTAGAATTATTATTATTATTATTATTATTGAGAATGATATCAGCAGCTGATGGAGTTGTAGTGGGATTGCACTCATCTAACTATACCTAATTCGGTGGAAACACTGGGAAAACACTGAATAAAATGATAATCGAATTGCCAAAAAAGGACCGAAGAACTTTCTATGATCGAGCCATCAAACAGTAGAATGAGGTCCTAAGATAGGGAATCCTCATACAAAAATCTTGAAAATGCGCAGAGCAATTCACCATAAATAAAAAGGGATAATCAAGAGGCTTGCCTTAATTTGTAGGTGAAAACACCTACAAATTTACACCAGAATACGAAGCTCTAAAGGTAGGCTGTAGAGACAAGACATCCATTGCAAATAGACTGAAAAGTTACAGCAAACGTAGCAGTGCCTAAGTCTCTACGATGGGGAGAATACAATGAAGTTTTGAAGGCTTTGGTAAATTATATTATTTCCAAGAATTGGAAACAACGTTGTTCGCGACTAAGCCGAAGTATTTCATCTTCACACTCCCGTATTACATTTAAGATAGAGGAGGCCTTTGCTCTAACATCCAGTCTTGGATTGCCCATATCTCCGATTGTTCCTCCGTAATAGAGGCCTCGTCTTTATTGTACTGAACCTCAAGCCAAGCTTGCCATGGCCAGTCGATCCATTCCTGAAAGGGATCTTGGTGGCCGTAGAAGGCGTTCCATCTAAGCAGAGGACTAATCGGAACGCCAGGCAGCCATTGTTTCTCTTGCTCGCTGTCAAATTGGTTGGGTGATCGTCTGATAACCGACTTCCCTAGATCGATGAGAACTATTTGCAAGCTTGTTCGGTCACTTTGCTTGACAACGACATTGAGTGGGCATAGGTCGCGGTGTAAGACGTCTTTGGTGTATAGTGCAGATTCGGCGTCAACTATTTGTTTCATGATTTCCTGACGTTCTTCCTTTGAAAACTCTTCGGGGTTTAATCTATCCATGGACAGGCCGTTGACTCGCTCGATTAATACCAGTCGGATCAGACGGAAACATTGCCCAGTCTTTATGTTCAAGGTGTAGGACCCGTAAAACTTAGGAATCACTGAGCCTTGAAGGTCTGATAGACGAGCATACGCTGCGCACTCATGTGTATAGTAATAATCAGCTTCAAGAAAAGGATTATCCTCCCTGGGTGTAAAGTCGTAGTAGAGAGGGTCATATATCTTGGCGACTATGTCCTGATCAGTTGGTGTCCATCGAGAGTTGCAGCGATTCACGATTCTGACGGCAAATATCTGGGGATCCTTATCATCACCCCCATAGAGTCGCTCAACTAACTCGATAGTAACAAAGCTGGGACTATCAGAGCCTGGCAGTGGCGGATTCTGGAGACATAACTCCATGAGAGATAGCGACTCATCCTTGTTTATCGGTCTAAATCGCCGGAGAGCTTCCTTTTTGGATAACGGGGGTGGATAGTTGTGTGACTGGACAGTCAGCGTGTCCCCAACGCCATACGGGGATGGTTCGTTGTGGTGATCTCCCATAGCGGCAGCAGTGTTGATGAGAGACGAGACCGAAGGTCATGACCGTGCTCTTTATTGACGAGAGCAGGAGCGAGTCAGGTGATCTTAATGATATTGTCTCTGGTCACGGGCTTTTTGAAAATTTACTTTGTAATATACATATCCCGCAACTCTTGTAAGTTACTAAATATTGCCAAATATAAGCCAACTAAAAAGCCAACAAAAAGTTGATCGTAAATGCCTTACAAATTATATGAGTGGCCTTTTGCCATAACTCATGGCCCGGAACAGTGCTGTCAACTACCAAGAGTCCACATATATATACATGAGTATATTGCCCGCAAAGAATCTACGAAATATTTGAATCATGATATTGGATTATGTTGGGTCAGGCGCCAGAAACTGGGCATTTAGTTAGGCTTAGCACACTGTATATATATACTGTATGATCGCCTGCTAGGGAGGTAGTTCCTCTCCTTCAGCGAGAAGCAATCAATCAATTCAAAGCCTCCATAGTCTTGACAGATTACACAGTGATACAGTTGATGCTGTCCATTCACAGCGTGTGTACAATACGTTACTATTGTTTTGGAGGATCTGGGGATACTTGGCGCGCTCTTAGCATAATGAGAAGAGTGAATGGTAGCCGGGTCTCCACAGATTTGAGACTCGAATAGGGCGCTAGTCAATAAACGTTGCACTGGCACATAGCGCTACAGACTTACAACATCCTTCTCTTCGGTTGTGGCGGGCTTCGGCCATCAATTTCACAATAAAATACAAGTGCACAAGAATTTTTGGGTCTGTCATAGCTAACAGCTCTATAGGGACGTTAAACTTGATTAATAATAATACAAGTGCACAATCCTCTTGCAGCCTAGGATACACTGGAACTAGAGGAATAGACTGCGTCGACTATGTCTCAATAGATTCTACTGCACGACTCTTTCAAGAGTCCTCTGCACCACGGCCGGGTTATCATCTTAAATACAGATACTACGACTGCCTTCCTTCTAGAACCACCGAGCATACTCATGAGCTTCGTTCAAGCCAAGCTGCCAACGATCAGTCAATCACTAGGCGGTTATATGGCTGAAGTTGAAAAATTGCACTACCTTCACAGAGAGGCGAATGTCGGACGTGCAGCACGCTGTATCTTATCAAACCCATCAATCTTGCTACTGAGAAGCTCTTGCCCAGTGGCGGTCGCCTTGTTTACAGAAGAGAACAGACCAACACGAAAATGAATAAAACCGATTAAGATTGACGTACATCAAGAGAAATAAGTCTATGGACATTACCATACTAAAGATGAAAGCACCGTTTATCTTGAACTGGGAAGACTTCAGACAGGCAGCGGACAGTGGAGATAATCAGCAGGCAATGCACGCCGCTGCGTATAACCTTGGTGACCTTATCCTGTTGAGGGCTAACCCAATTATTCTCTCAAAACAGACTAAAAAGTACTCTGTTAGCCGTCGTGTCTCAGATGTTACGATTTTCGATTGGAGATCAATGTTCTAGTTCGACTCTAGCAATACTGGCTATGACTCGCATAACGTTAAACTTGCAAGAGGAACCTTATTTACAGAGAAGGACGACAAGTCAGAGGAAGGCTACACATTCGTAATGATGTTGTTTGGGTTCCTGCTGAGAGGTTTTGGAGGGAAGGAGATTGTTCAATAACCACATATGATTGCTTTGTCCAGTACAAGGTGGGCTGTTTTGAGGCCGGGCTACATTAGAAGCCATACGCTACTCGTCGAACACGGAAAACTACTAATAATGGATAGTTGCTGTTCATTGGTTTGCCAGGAGGCTTACATCAATCCAGCTCATTTGTAGTGGGTCGAGATGGGAAGAATACCTGGTAGGTACATGGATTTAGTAGCCGTTAGACGTTGTGAGCTGCCCGAGATTCTTACCACTTTTAGTTTTATCATATTGACTTGATGTCTGTCTACATTGAGTACTGTAAGTAACTAAACCCCACCGCTACGTGCATCCAGTAGTTGGCTTTCACCACACTGAAGCTCACAATGCAACTTACAAGCCGTGTCTTCTTAAACACAAGCTCAACTGTATTATGTTATTGTTCCGTTGAAAGCTATTCTTATTCATATTGCAAAAGCAGTCGAGAAAACTCTCGTATTACATGAATATCGCGTTGATGAGTACTTTAATTGCCATGACTGGCTTCTTATATGGTACTGTGCAACCTTATTTATGGCACCCCCCGGCAGATGACTTCGGAAGCAGTCATTTGTCTGCCTTACCGCTTAGTGATTCGGCATGATCTAGGCTTTCCGGATCTCACTATAACGAGGCTTACTATACCCAAATCGCACTCGCAATCACTCCCACCGTGAACATGGCGATCCAGGAGTTCACCGGCTAAGTACTGAAGGATTGAGAACAGATCTTATTGTGGTATTTACTATGACCTGTGGGACAGTCCCTCGCTTTTGAGGGCTGTTGGCTATTAGAATGGGCTGCGAGCATTGCATGAGGACATCGGTAGATTTTTAAAGGTCCTGAAATATCTTCGGATGGGCTTCCTGTTGACAGAGGACAGAAAACTGTTGCAGATAGCGTGTGCTTCGAGGGTTATCACATACCAGAGGCTTTACAATAAGAAGAACGGTAGTCGAGGTTGAACACAGCACCTGCTATCGTGTGTGAACCCTGATTTAGACATTAGTTAACTATGTTACATTCAAATTCGCGCTAGTCCATCCGACGTCGGAATTTGAATCCTTCGGGGACCACAGCTGGGTGGGTAGGGCCATGAAGTCCCGTACTTTTGCACAGACGTTTAAACGGGCCCCAGGCTCTAAAAATGGCTCGAAGTAAGACAGTTGGCCCACTGGGATAGGCTCAAAATGGTAAGGTTAGATTACGATATTAATATTCGATATGTTCAGGGGCAGCCCTTGAGAATTGGGTGATAGTACAATATTCACTATGACGTGACTTTCGCATTACTGCGTTCCTAGAGTGTGGATGATCAAGTATAGATGGAGAAGTATGTACGGTGGTCATGAATTCATGTTACAAAAGGTATCCAAGCAAAAGACCTCCTGTAAAAGCCATATGGCATGTGAATAAACAATAGAGCAGAAACACGAAACTCCTCTATGCCCCCAACCAATGTCATGATGTCCTCCTGTTCTAGGGACCTATGCAATCTGCCATGTAGTGTGTCTATCACCCGCGCCATGCGCCGATCGAGCCTTATATTCCACCGAAACATCATCCGTCCTCACAATTGCACCCAACGGGTGACTGTTCTTCTGACGTTCTTCGGCACCGAGGATGCTTTCTTGGCTTTCGACGTGGGTAATCGTTCGATCTGACCGTCGGTGGGTTTTGAGTCCGGCTCTGTAAAACGCGGAATCGCGTGCGTGATTAGCATCCTTCCCTTGAGGGCTTCGAGTGCGGACATGCCCTCTAAGTGTCAGCTCGAGGATCGGTTGTAGAGTCGGGATACAGGAAGCTAGGATCAGGACGTTGGACTCGACGCTGGGATTGTTAGTATACTTTGCTTGTGATTAGAGGTCATTGTCTTACTTTGTCCACATGACAAGATCCGCGGTTTCATCTGGTGTTGTTAGTGACGCTTCGGGTGATGGAATGTCGGAAATGCTTACATGTATAGTCATCCTTTTTTGCCAGGTCGGGGAACTGTGTGCTTTTCACGATAGCCATGGCAGCAGCACTGGCAAGCTTAATTAATATTTGAATGAAGATAACGGTGGTCGAGCGACATACACTGAGCCCATACCCAGGGCCGCGCAAAGCGCGAACCGCTTCCGCAGTGGCATGTGAAGCTTCATCAATACTGTGCTTGGGTAGATGGCCAAATACAGATCGACAAAGGCGGATAGAGCTAGGACGCGATCAGCGATAGTCTAGGGTAAAAGTCTGGAGGAACCCACCGGCATTGAAGATAGCGTATTTGATTAAAATCCATACATCATTGCAGTTGGCCTTCCCCTCGCCGACAAGATGATGTTCCCATGTTGCTCGAGGGGGATCGCACTGAATGAATAGAATGAAAAGGCATGCAAATGAGACTGAACATGCTAGCCCGATAAGTGACCATAGCCATATCCGCTGAGCACGACTCGGGTTCAAGATCCGAGTCAATAGAGTCGTCACTGCGATTTTCGGGATTGTGAAGGAAACGATGCCGACTGCAAAACTGATTGTATTGAGCAAGCTGATCTTCTCCACTATGCTCTCCTCGAGGAACCAAGCGTGTTTTCCGTATCCCATTTCCACGTTTGCTGTTGTCATTCCAACAAATGTTAAAGTCAAGCCCTATAGAAAGTAAGTCGTACGTTCTCGGAGTGGCTGAATGTGCTAGAAAGCCTACCAGGGAGGCTAGGATGATATAGTCATCAATGCCCGCATTGCGAATCAAAAAAAGACGGATATACATGCGAGCGGCGACGACAACGGCCGTCACACCCGTCAAGGACCATTGCACCGCGAGAATCTTGGGGCCTTTATCATGGTTCGCGTTAAGACTGGCAGACATCCTCAAAATGTCTGCCTCTACGGTGCCGGGGTTGGGGTTGCGCGAGAGATCGAGGTAGGAGCATTGACCTAATAGAAGCAACCCGACTTCGGGCTTGTGTAAGTGCAGCCCACACCCACTATATAGCTGGGGGAAGTGCAGAATTCGTGCAGACCCAAGGGCGTCTGATAAGTGTCGTTGAGAATGGAGTCGAGGCGGTACAGCCGAGATTAGATCGACGCTACAGCATGATTTCCGCAGGGTCTTACCCAAGTTCAGATTGATGGATAGTTTGCTCGATCCAATTACAAAGGACTGAGGGAGGAGGAACAGGGATACAATTGGATATTCTCAACAGTTTGTATTAAATCCAGTATTTCGGAATCATCAGCTGCCCTTCCGTGTCCACTTTCAAAAGTTATAAGGTAACAGTGGATACCTAGACTATTCAAGCAACAACCTGGTTACGATGCCATATCATAGAGGAGAAGTTCGCTGATCTGCAGCACCTCATGAGTAAATTTTCAGTCAACTTGCCCTCTTGTGGAATCGTGGCAATTTCTTTACATACATGCCAACACGGCACAAGAACGGGACAATGGCACGAAGGATTCGATAGCTTCCCACGGCGCGACTTCATATATGTAACACCTAGGGAGATCCGCCCAATACTCTGGCTTGGGCGTCAATTGACGAAAAAGGCCCCACTAGAGGTGAACTCCAGGCAGTGGCCGGAAGATGGCGTGTCTTGGCGATGTAGATCTTGGTTTTAGGGTGAAATAAGATCTGTTCGCTGGTGAATCCGAAAATTTAATTTCCCCATTGTTTCCCCGAAGGATTCACTTAGGGCAAACAATTGCGCATGTCTCCTTTTTAATTATCTGAATTCTGTTGTAAGACACTCCTGGAGAGGTTTGACGTGTGATCAAAGGTTCAAGCACACCCGAAATTGTAGTATAATCAGTGTCACATTCCCGACACAAAGAACGATTGGGAAAATTCTGGATGGTCCTGGTGTAAATGAGAAACGAAGCGTTCTGGTGACATATAAGAACCCCTGACAGGGATTCATGGCGTGATGACCCACGTTCTATACTGCTGATAATGACCCACCGTTGGTGAGACACACTGTCCTGGTGTTGCTATAATCCGAATGCAGAGCACTGAACTTGTAGATGTAATCCAAGTGTGCCTACCACCAAAAGTTCTGTGAATAAGCTTATTGGTCTCGGAAGTGTCCCGATCAACAACGGCTGGCTGAGCGCGTGAACCCGATTAGGTACGAGTGATGGACTATAGTCCACTTAGGGCCGAACTACAACGCGGTTCTATGCAAACGCAAGACCATTTTTGCAGTACATAAACTTTTAAAGCTCACAGAAATTGATTAAGTAGCCATTGAGGAAGCCAGAAAAGCTTTCAAGTGGATATAACGGCCCCATTCTTCATAATGCTTGGCAAATACCTATGCACCCTTGTCCCCTTCAGGCGATGTATTCTTCAATCTTTTCAATAGGGGCCACCTATACCATCATGCCTGTTCAGGGTTGACATCGGGCTGACTCAAAGTCTTATCATGCGAGGAAGCTAAAGCGATTGCAATATTTGAGACGGAGATTTTGCCACAGCAGCTCCCGTCCCCTCCCTCCACCTGAAGAACGCCTGTGTTGATTTTATGAAGCGCCCTGTGCCTGCACCATTCCAATTTTGTATAATCATACTCGTCTTAGCCTGCCTACCAAAGAATAGACCAAAAATGGGTAGACAAGGTATTTATCGGACAAAGCAACCATTTCGCCGAGTGCTTCGCGGAAAGATGTATGCGTCACGGAAGATAATTCCGTCTCGCGCACGCGATGTCGCTTTTGACCACGGAACAAAAGTACCAGCCGGCTGACATTCAAGTGTCTAACAATCAAAAGATGATTGGGAAAGGCCCTGTAAGGCTTGCCACAAAAGTTGGCGGCCGCACATACAGACCTTCCTGGATGCCCACATACATGATCCACGTTAGCTTCGCCGCTATTGAGACGGTGTGAACTAAATCTTTATTTAAGACTGACACTATAATGATAAGTATTCGAAAAAGAAAAAGAAACTACGAAGTCTTCTGAATGCAGGCGGAGTGTTGTTATGGACGCCTGTGTGAGTATGACCAGGTATCGGAGCATTCGATCCATGGAGGGTTTCTGTTCGGGGACAGTACGTGCCGACAGACATCGACATAGGCATGTGACATTGATAGTGAAGATTACAAGTACCCTGATCGCTGTTGTGCATCAATCTTCATTGGCTACAGCACGCCTGCAGCAGCTGGCTAAACTTCGGCGCCATGTACACTGCAGGTGTCTGGACTACCAGTTTTCCGAAGCTCCGTAGAGTTGGTAATCTTTGGTGATGTTGGTACTTGTTTCTATCATGCCCTTGCTATTGCAAGTTATATTATCTGCCTTTCTTTTCTTCACCTATCACCTATCCTGAACGCAAGTTGCGAACAATAGACAAAACGGAACCCCCTTCCTAGGGGGCCTGAGCGTCTCGGAACTTGTTCCCCGCTACAACTCAGATCAGCGAATCATAACAGTAGAACTTACTTGGAGAAGACACACTGCGATCTGTTCTCTATTTCAGCCAGCTCCACACATAGAAGACCTTCAACAACCTATGTTTATTGTCGTTATCTGGTCTACAAGGGATCATGCCCCAGGTTTAGATGCGCACCTAGATATGGTGGAGATGTGGGTTTTGCAATGCTCAGGTGCTCATCAATCACTTGTAAAGTTAATATTCAAACCCCGGATTACATCGTTCCAATTTCTGATCAACTTTTCGGAGCTTCGATCCAATCATAACACTCTAGCTATAGTCGACTTACAACACAACGAAGCAGATCGCAGGTAGAGTGGCATACCCTCACCATATCCTCACCATACCCGCGCGGTAAGGATATGGGTAAGGGGGTGCTTACTGTCACGGTGTGACCTCTGGGTGCATTCAGAGCTTAAACCGCTGCGTTATCAGCAAAAGATTAGGATACAAATTCGGCTTTGTACTGCACTCACATATATAAGCTTATTCAGGATTCGGGCAGGCAGGTAGGTGGCCCGCGGGCGCACCGTGACACATACTTCCCACCTTCTACAACCTCTTGATATTGATATGTTTGGTCCACTTAAACATGCGTATAGAAAGCTTCTGAATTACTGACAAACAAATATATTAATAAAGAAGATTTCCGTTCTCTATACCCAGAAATACGAGCAGAGGTGTTTATTCAAAATAAGATATATAAGGGCTCTGCAGGAGCAGGGTTTAAACCCACTTAATCAAGAGTAGGTTCTTTCTAAAATCACTTGTTAACTTCGGACACCAACACTATCACTACTAGCTGAAGGCTCAATTTCTTCTGCTTTTTGAACTCCTCAAAATCCTTATCAGCTAGATCGCAAGGTTCGCAGTCTACAAAAAAGACTTAGTGCAAAAAGGAAGTTTTCTAGTAGTTCAATATGGTATATATACAATATCTTGAGAAGACTGTATAGATAGTAAAATATATAACCCTTCTTTTATAGCAAGAAATTAAGGTTGTACGAGCGGAAAACAAGTGATGTGGTCAGATATGGCGAGGTCCGAATATGTAGTATTCTTGATAGTGTCCCTGGTTCAGGAGGGAGCCCGGGCTAACTAAACCTATACGGTAACGTAATTCCCGACCGAGCGCCGCACCTCACGCGTTTCTGGCGCGGTCGAAACCCCTCGCTCAACACAAACCCTTACCATGCCACCAAAAGCGCGTATAAATTCAAATAATTCAGTTGAACAAGAGGGAAGAGTCTTGCTTGCAGTTTCTGCTATTAAAAAGCAAGAAATAAAGTTAATTCGTGAGACTGCACGTGTCTTCAACGTCTTTAATAGAATAATACGCCGTCGCTTAAATAGAACTATATCATATATTAAAAAATGTGTAAATTATCATAGATTGACTGAAATACAAGAGAAATCGCTTGTATAATAGATATTATCTATAGATTAATATAGATCAGCTCCCCGGCTATCTTAAATTTAAAATATAGTCAATATTCTTTTTACAGATTCTGATTTTAATATATCTTAATTAATCGACAAAAACTGGGTCAGCAGCTTTATCAAACGTTGTAGTAAGATAAAGACTGTTTATTCTCGTCGGTATAACTATCAACACGCTAAATGCAAGGATCTAAAGATTTTAAAAAAGTGATTTAATCTTGTTCAGATTACTATAATACAGTACAGTATTACTACTGCAGATATCTATAACTTTAACAAGACTGAATATACAATAGATCTTACAGCTACTGCAAAAGTAGTTACTAGAGCTGATCTATATAGAAAGTGTCAAATTATTCAACCGGGAAACCGAGAATAGGTTACTTCAATTGAGTATATTGACTCTACGGGATATACTTTACCATCTTATATTATTTTTAAAGAAAAAGTTCATATACAGGGCTGATATAAAGATCCTAAGATTCTGCATAATTGGAGATTTAAAATCAGTAATAACAGCTGGATAAATAATAAAATTGGACTCCGCTGACTTTAAAAGCTTTTTATTCCTGCTATAACTGGCTGTATAGTAGAAAAATATCAATTACTTGTTTTAGATAGTTATAACAGTTATTGTTGCGCTTCCCAGTACTTCTCCGTGTTCCTGTTCCTTTCTGCCTACCTCACTGTACCGCCCCCTTCACCGCTTTGTATATAGAACTTAGCAACATCCTGCTCCTGCAGCTTAAAGAAATCAATCTTTCTACACCATAATCAGAAGCACCCAACAGTTATCTAACTCCTGAATTTGACAGAATATACAGTAAAAACAATATTATTTCTATCTACATGCCGCCTCACTCCTCAAATTATCTTCAGCCGCTTAATATTAGTATTTTTTCATCTTTAAAAAAGACATACGGAAGTCTAGTTTAGACCTGGCCCTCACCCGCGGGTGACCCTCCGGACCCTCCACCCGACCCGCCCCGCGGGTGGGTAAGCGACCGAGTTATCGACCCTGAGGGTCGTTCATCTAGAGGTCCGATCCTCAAGAGGGTCACCCGCGGGTGAACCTCAGGGTTCCTAAACAAGACAAACAGGTAGAAAACGTGACTTGCTTGTGATGTATAAATTATGTAGATTTAGAGAGAAGTTTAATTTTTTTTTAGTCACTGTATACTGATGTTAATCTGTTTGTAATCGCTCAGGCCAATGTAGATATATTGATCTAATTCGGTAGCTCTATACGAGAGAATCGTTTGAAGAAGAAAATATCCCATAGAATTTCGCCTGGGATATTGTCTATCTCGAATACAAACAGAACAAACGAGAAACACAACACTACTCGCTGACATTCACTGCGACCTCACTTTGTGTTTTTCACTAAACAAATGGAATAATTGCATAAAATGTCAACTTCGGTGACGGGATCCTGTAAGGAAGGTACTTGAATAACTCGAATCTCAAGATTGCTGGTCTTCCACTACAGGAGAGAAGTGCCATATCAATGCAAACTTTGAGTTTCCCGCTTTTTGTAGGTAAGGGATATGTAGCGGGCAGGAAATTTGGATTTAGTACGCTCAGCGAATCAATAGAATTGACGTAGATATTGCGGGATATCTCGATAGAATGAGACCATAAAATCATAGAGCTTGTAGTGTTTCCATTTCTTAGGTCAATTAACTTTAGATATGATTCCCTAAAAATCTAGCTTCCATATCTTGACCCCTCGAGGCTGGTTGCACACAGCGGCTAGCATAGTGCTATCCTGCGAGAACACAAGACCACGGCGGCCACTAAAACCCCCGTAGTCCTTGAACTCCGCGCACTCTTTTCCCAATTCCCCATTCCAAATCTTGACTGTTCCATCAGCCCTGGATGCAGACGCCACCCACTTGCCATCTTGTGAGACCGTGACCCAATCGACCTTGCCTTGGTGGTACTGTATTTTCTTCGCTTTTTTGGTGGCCAGATCCCAAAGCCTAACAGTGTAATCTTCGGACCCGGATACAAGGTCTCCGTTTGGCGTAAATTCCACGCTTGTAACATCTGAGGGGTGGCCGCTGAGAGTATTCAGCAGCTCCGATGTCGTAGCATCCCAGATCGTGATTGAATTGCTTAATATGGAAGCAACAAGGCGACGGTCATGTGAGAATGCCAAAGCCCGTTCATTCGAGAACGTTCCCTGCTTGGTCGGGATAGGTGTAGCTAAGGACCAGAGCTCGTGGTCAACTAGAAGTAGTTTACCGTCTCGTGACATTGTTATGCTCCAAGCCCACGAGCCGACTTGAGAGAAATCAACGTTATCCTTGTTCTGCCAATCCCAACATTGGATACCCTGTCCAGTGGCTCCCCAGACTTTCTGGTCGGGTGCGACCAATACGCACGTCATACTGGAGGTATAAGTCCCCTTTGACCGCTTGCGCTCAGTCCCTTGCTGGACATCCCAGATCCTCATGCATGGTGAACCTAAATCTCCAGTGGCAAGTACCTTGCCGTCTGGGGAGAACGCGATAGAACTAGGGAAATTCCTCCCGAGGCTGTCAGGGGGCCCGTTGTAACCTAGATTGTCTTTAAATTCAAGAGCTTTAAGTTCGGTCCAATTACCGTTTCCTTCGCCGCTATTGCTAGGTTGGTTCTCACGATTTCGATCTCGTTCAGATTGAGCATCTGGCTGAGCATCTGGTTGAGCATCTGGTTGAGCATCTGGTTGAGCGTCTGGTTGAACGTCTGGCTGGGAATCCGGTTGGGTATCTGGGATAGGGTCTAACCGAGCATCAGGTTGGATATCAGCTTCTAGTGCGCATTACCTGGTCAGCTTAGTAATTAGAAGGAGCATTATGAGCTCGCACCTTGATTGGCTTCTCCACCCCGAGATATTGGAATCCCTAAGGGCTTCTGAATATTAGACGCTATTTCACTGCTCAGCGTACTTTCATCGATGGGAACAGCAATCAAGTCAATAGCTCTGAGGCCAATCTGATAAAAGACACAGATTGGACTGTTGGCAAACGTATTTGCTCCAGTGTTTCGGCAAGATGCGATTCCAGAGCCCTGTTTGTATGAGGCCTCCAGCGCAGAGGGACCTTGCCAGTTCGGAAATTTATATGGTATCTGAGAAACAGTATTTCTGTTGTCCGAATGGACGGTGAATATACGTATTTGAAGTTCACCTTTATTGTTTCTCCAACTAACAGCCGAAATAGGAGCATTGATCACGAGGGTAGGCTTCTTTCGGATTATGGCCGCTGGTTGATGCACAGTATGTCAGCTGCCAAATGCAGTATTGTCGTGTTAAAATTGGTCAACTTACACTTATAGTCCCACCTATAATTTGCATCACAGTACATTTCACGAAGCCTGTAATCGTTGCCTTGATAATAGAGACGTACGGCCTGTGTCGTTTTATCTGACACAGCAGACAGCCGAGTGCTTGGGCCTGCGTCTGACGTGATTGGATTGTCTTGGATGGACCAGATTTGCTCGCTGGAATCATATCGGATTTCGCGTAACGAAGAATCGTTTCCCTGATAAAACAGCCTTAGCAGCTGGTCATCCTTGTCAGGACGAGCAATTGCAAGCTGAGAACCAAGACTGATCTCAGTCTCTGCCGCATTCCCGATAATCACCGATGTCCATCGACTGGCTAGTTGGTTATCGCCCTGACACTTTCTCCTTGTTAACCACAACTATTCAATTACATTTAGTCAGAAGCTATGTGGTCCTTACCTCGCGGATATTGGATGCCTGGTCCAGATAGTAGACTCGAATCTAAACTCGTCAGGACAAATGCGATACGTATATACTTGAGGGACAGCACCTGTGTCCTTGTCAGATTCTCGGACCAGCGTGTTGCAGTGATGGGAGAGTTCCGTTTGACGTTCTTTTCCACAATTCCATTTCCACGAACAAACCAGCCATAATCCTGCTCAAAGCATGCCTCACGGACCGTATTATCGTCATCGAATTGGTAATATACACGGATGTTTCTCCTCCCAGAAAGGAAGAATTCAATCGCATCAATGCCCACGACGGTAGCCATGGCTCACAAGATGTTGCGCCTGGCGCAAACGAAGGTCTGTCCAATATACACTTCCCTTCAGTGAACTTGCAACCGCACGATGGGTAAAGGCAAAATCAAGCCAATTTGAAAATTCTGTTGCTATTTACTCTGGAGTATTTATCCACGAACGTTGACCTTTTCAGCCTCGCGCTTTGCACTGCTTAGTGCTTACGTCGTACTTCCAAACCACTGGGGCGCCAGTCATTCATTGCTACGTGTCAGAACCACCATACGAGGGTATCTGTTGCACCCGAAAGAAGTCTTTTGCAGAATAACCGTGACATTGTGCCTATCAGATGCAAGTATTAACCCGACCAGCAGCAGCAAATGTGACACACATACATATCTGCAAAGAACCCGTGAATTTCTGACGAGCATTGACTGGACATGCCCCGCCCTTAAGCGCCCAAGTACGACGGCCTCGTCCACAGCACAATGAAAGCATCATTTTCATTTGTTGAATTATCATATCAATAGTTTTGATGTTTCTAAAAGCTCATTGCCGAAAATTTCGTTCTTGGTCTTAACTCCATTTCTCGTTCTTTATTGATGGAAAGGAAGAAAAGAAAGGGGGGGGGAAAAGAGAACAAAAGAAAGACCACGTAGCTAGTTAGCTTTGACACGTTTGGACGGTCCACGCATTGTTTCATCTGCGGGGACAAGCTCAACACAAAGCCAATTATTTAGCAAAACCTCGCGATAAGGAATGCAGGTGAAAGCAAGAGCGTAGACCAACATAGACAGAGGGTGCCAGGTTCGAAACGCATGGGACCCTATAAAGAAAGGAGTAACCTGCGGACTATCTCCAACTCTGTCCCCTTTGTTATGTTCTCAAGGAAACTGAGTAGCGGTTACGTCAGCCAACTTAGATGGAATATCACATTGACAAAGCTGGACATTGTGGGATGTTTTGTTCTCTAAGCGACTCTAGCTGGGCAACCTCTGTGGGAGGGTCTTGGAACAGCAAAGGTCATGGGGCGAAATTGGATATGGCACGATTCCACCGAGGCAAGCATATTTCAAAGAATAGCCATTCTCGCCTGCTCCTATTAGAGAGGGAGAGGGCTGCCCTTTTAAGTAGCCTTGCACCACATGTACAGATATGAAGAGCAGAGGTTTTCAACGAGGTTTACATGAGCCGCGAACTTCGAAATATTCTTGAACCTGGTGAGCGAAGCCGTATGATATGTACTATTACCGATCTATTGTAAGAGTGGTAGTTCTGACCTTCAATGCCGGATACAAAGAACCTTTATGTGAATGACACTGGCTTTGTTTGAGCGTCTGATGAAGGAGGTGACGCTCAAGCCGAAAGGGTCGCTTTTAATGGGCGAAGTTGCCAACCTTGTGGCGGGCCCAAGAATCGGCGGCAGGCTGCTTCCCTAAGGACTGAGCTCTGCGTGGTGTCGAAAAGTTGACATGAATGTAGTCAGCACTAAATACTTTTGCTCCTGCAAGACTTGGTCTTACACTAAACAGGGCGCGGCATGGCCGGCGGACGAATCAGAAGAAGTGATGTAGGTCATCACGGAGGTGAGTCAGCATTCCGATAATGTTGCTTGGCGTCGACTAAGTTACCTCCTTGACTACTCCCAGTCATCCAGGGGTAATTTAATTACATATAGACATGAGTGCGAGCCGTCCGCTTCTATGTATCTTTCCCTGATTGTATGAAACAAACCTAACTTGAGTTGCAGGAGCAGTCATTTACTGATAACTTTTCATCTTTCGCCTGCCCGTTCTGCCTGAGCCCAAAGAGCCCGGCCGACTCCGTTTCTGAACGCGAAACGAGATAGCGGATGAGAAGGTCCCTCAAATCAGAATGAACCATTAGCCAGACTAGTTTGTGATGCACAGAAACTGTACAATGACAGGAAGCAACTGACGGAAAGTAGAGTCTTCCCGTGTCAGCCCTTGTATATCCTGGTGGGCTCAGAGCAAACCCGGTTATCAATACATTCAGCGGTCATTGAGCGTTTTCCACGGCCTTTAAGAGAGCATTTAGATATTCACCAGACACTACAAGGTGAAGAACCGATCGTCGTGAGAAATATCGACCTGCACACTTTTGCCCTTTAGTGTGAGAACGCCTATACAGGAAACTATTCAATCTCGGAGGCAGTCGTTGCTTCATAGAATAGCTCTCAGATGTCACTGCGATTTGCAGGAGGCGAAGGGCCAAGACTTCGATGGACCTTTCGCAGTCATAGTGCCAAAGTACATAAGCGAGAGTCGCACACGTTTGCGTACACTCTTCATCCACTCTCGGATCTACATTCAAGCAGGTGAACATAAATGTGAACGCTTGAAGTTGCTTTCCTTCCAGGAATTTCAGGACGCTCTGGAAACGTATCCTTTGACTGCCACCCTTATTGATCAGTTGGCGCCGATGTTCTGTTTCATTCTTGAGCAAGAGTCGGAGGCCGCACGTAACTTGGCGCGCTACTTAATGGGCTATGTGACGGAGATGATAGGACCATTGCAAGAAAACTCCAGCTTCCGGGATTTCGCCGAGTGGGCACAGTCCAAGGAGCGATTAAAGTCAGAATGGCTCACTAAAGACTGGGCTCAGGATTGTTGAATGCCGAATATTGGCTTAGGCAAAGGGAAATAAACGCACTCCGAATCCTGGATGCTCTTGGTTTACCTTGAGCAAGCTTGCCTATCTCTCGTTGCAAAGTTACTTCGATACTAATTTCAGTCTCAACAAGTTATTGATTATGCCACACTCCGATTACAGTAGACCACAGAAAGACCGCAATATAGACAGGAACCTGTAATTAAGCTTTTCGCCTGCTCTCAAGCTTTTAGAGCCGTTTTAAATGCCCCCATTTTGGTGTAGTTGCAGAGGTTTGAATTCTCCTATCTCAAAATATCGGTGTGGGCCAAAATCGGGCGTTTGGTGGTACCGTAGGTGATCACCTGACGCCCACTCCCACCTGACGCCCGATTTTCTATGAAAACCGGACTTAGAAATGAAGCTCTATCACCACATATATTAATTATTATCATGAGCTTTTCTAGTGGGTTTCTATTCCACCTATATAGAATGTAAAAAGCAATTTTATTAATCCCGAAAGCGCTCAGGTAGGCGAATCTGCCTGCCTCGACGATTTACTGTATAAGATACCTCTGCAACAACAACCTGATCTAAATCACTAATATCCTTCTTATTTCTTGGTATAGAAGATATAGAGATCCTATTCTTGCATTTCTTAACCTGATTAATCTTATTTTAAAGCTGTAGATTAGTCTCTTTAGCAAGTTTTTTATTATTCTTTTGACGCTTCTTTTGGTCTGTTTTCTGCTGATGTATTTTTTTATTTAAAACTCAAATTTTCTTTTATTCTTCTATTAGAAGTCTCTTTTCTTTCTTTTTCTGTTCTTGACAAAGCTTTTTATCTTGTTTTACAGCTTTAACAAATTGTATAGCTTTGTTTTTTTTTGTTCTGAAGATCCCGAGCTTGTTAAATTTTATTAAATAAATAAAAGATTGTATTGCCATCTTCTAAAGTATACAAGCTAAATAGAAAAGGTTTCCCTCGCTGGCGCTTCTTCTGTTTATTTTTTAGAGCTTTTTCCAGTCCCAAATAGCATAGTTTAAAAAGAATATTCTCTATAGAAAGCGAATACATTGTAGAGTTGAGCTTTTAAGACTTTTTATTATAGATATCAGAAACAGTCTGCTGAAGAAGTCTTTTAATATATCTCCAGTCTTCTGTATTCAAGATAGAATAAGATAAATTACTAGATAATAGTCTAGTAGTATTCTTTTCAGTAAAATATATTAATATCTTTTTAGAATTTTAAGAATATAAGCCAACAGAACTTTATGCACTTTCAATATTTTCTTTTAATAAAGCAGTATTTCATGCTGGCCAAAAGAGTCGAAAGAAGTCCTGTTTTGTAATATAACTTATTTCTTAACAGTTATATAAAAACTGC